>JBAMBP010002815.1:0-46024 GCA_037044515.1 Phortica magna
GTGACTTTGAAAAAAAAAAAAAAATTTTTTTGTTTTTTCGATCGAAACTTTTTGTATCAAATTGTTACATAGTATTAGTTCGTTTGCGAATAGGAGAATTAGAAAAAAAAAAAAAAATTTTTTGTTTTTTTTCGATCGAAACTTTTTGTATCAAATTGTTACATAGTATTGGTTCGTTTGCGAATAAGTGACTTCGAAAAAACAAAAAAAAATTTTTTTGTTTTTTTCGATCGAAACGTTTTGTATCAAATTGTTACATAGTATTGGTTCGTTTGCGAATAAGTGACTTCGAAAAAAAAACAAAAATTTTTTGTTTTTTTCGATCGAAACGTTTTGTATCAAATTGTTACATAGTATTGGTTCGTTTGCGAATAAGTGACTTCGAAAAAACAAAAAAAAAATTTTTTTTTTGTATTTTTAACCGAGAATATATATACTTTATATAGTCGGAGATGTCTCCTTCACTGCGTTGCAAACTCCATGACAAAGTTAATATACTCTTTTTGCAAGAGTATAAAAAGCGCAAATCGTGGCTTGAAGAGTTTGCTTATCACTAAAAAAACATCTTTTGCTGAAAAGATTCAAAATCGTATCGAAAATTTGTCGAAATAAAACGGTCATCAACGAATTTTACTTGGCCGACAACGAGTGCTGCTGAGTGGTTTTCGTTGTTGTTTGCCAGCAACACGTCTTCGTCAATGTCGCGCTGTGCGCTAAGCAACTATAAACTATTCTGCTCGGCATTGTCTATGAGAAGGTTAGAAGGACGAGTTACAAGCGAACAAAAGGACAAGCATTCATCATCATCCTCAACAACAGCAACATTATACACACGCTCATACTTGACAGTGTGGCTTGACTGCAATAAAGCTTTCATGTTTCATCATCAACTTTATGCAATACACTGAGCGTAAAATTCGCAACGGATATTTCTTACACAGTTCACCATTTGCTTATAGCTTCACTAAGCCAACTTAATTATAAATCATTTTATTTCGAATTGTTATAAGCAAGTAAATTGCACAATGACGAACTTGTGCCAAGCAGCATTGACAATATTGCCAACTTACATTGCGTTTGGCTCGATGAAAGATGATATATGCACATGCACATTTGCAAAAGTTTCCAAAAAGGTTTCTGGCAGTGCACTTTGATACTTTTATCATTGCAGTCATGCATCGTTGACTTCAAACAAAGAACTGTTCGAGAGCCGTTTTCTTAAATGCGACTATTGTTGCACAAATTTTGCTTCTCGTCGTTGTCATCGTCATCGTCGTCGTCACCATCATCATCAGCGTCAGCGTTGTTGTTTCTGTCAGAGCGTTGACAGTGTTCGTAGTTGGTTGTGATAGTAACTTCAGTGTTGATTTTACTATTAATGGTGATAGCTACGTACATGTATAAGTAATACTCAACCGAAATGCTTTTGTTTCAATGAAAATTCATGGGGGCACATTTTGTTTTGACACGGAGAGACATGCAACTCGTCGTCACTCAGGCGTTTGGTTGGCTTTCACTTGGCTTGGCTTGGTTTGGTTTTAGTTTAGTTTATCATTCGAAGCCAGCAATTCATAGTTTGCAGTTCAGCTGAACTAAGTGTATCATGTAGTTACACTCACCATAATAAAACCGCACAATGACTGCAGTTTTCAGCTTCGGTTAGCACTGCACTGCACAACAATGACAACGGTTACCAAAAATGTATCCATGTCGTGCTTGGCTTCATCAAATGGATTGTCTATGTGTCAGAGCATTTTCAGCTGTTGCACATTTCTATAACCATGATAATAATTAAATATCACTTTGTATAAGCAATCGGAGAGAAGCAAGTGTGTTGTTATTAGTGAGAAGTGAGTAAGTATCTGATTATCATGACTGTCCACTGTCGACACTGTTTTCTAATCCTATTGTTATTGCAAATTAATATCGCTATTCTGGCAGCCCAATTTAAATAATGTTAGCAGTGCTTTTAATATATTTGTTAATAGAAAAATGTACTTTGCATTCTAATGCCATCGTTTTTAGCAAATGTAATTAATTGCAATGTTAAATTCCTCGAATTATATTTATTCATTTATTGCAAGCTTTTTGTTTTTATTTTATGCACTTTCATAAATGTATTTATATGCAAATGTGCTTACATGGACGAAAGGCGCGCCAGTGTTGACAGCAAACAGTTGTTTTGCATAAAAATTGCGACCATTATTGCTTCGCTTGCTCAGCGCTGCGCCTCCTCGACACGTCGGTCGTCGACAGTCGACAGTCGGCAGTCTACTGCCGCCAATGCCAATGCCAACAAGCTTCGCTTTTATTTATCAATTATTTATTTTATTTTTTATTAATTTAACTCTTTTTTTAAATTGTATTGTTTTATATTTTATTTTGCACATTACTCATGAAACGGAATACGAAAAGAGACCGCCGACTGTCGCATGTCGCATGTCGAAAGTCGACAACAATGACTATGTTACTTTACTACATTCGAATTTCATACCTTCACTTCGCAAAGCGTATCCTTTTTCAGTCGCAGTAACGCAACATGGCATTTTTGTTTTAACATTTTCATGTTTTCATTGCCAGTTATATTTTTTTTTTGCATGTATAAAAAATACAAAAATAAAAATAATAAAAAAACAAAAAAGCAACACTTTTTCTTTGCAGCTTGTTTTGGTTTTCTCATCTCCGGGGTGAAATTGTTTAAGTGAAAATTGTTTATTTACGCGCAATTTTTGCCTTGTCATATATTTTGTCGTCATTTTCAGCGATCGTTTTTCAACATCTCCCCTCTTTTTCTTTTTTTATCCGTGTGTGTGTGTGTGTGTGTGTGTATGCTTATTTCGCTGTGTGCCCATCGAGAAACAATTACAAGGCAGCAAGCAGCAGGCAAAGTGTTATTTTTACAACTCATTGCCGTTCGTTCGTTCATTCGTTCGATTCAATTCGGCCAGCGAAAGGGCAGCATTGGCAACAACAAGCACTCACACACACACACACACACACACACAGACACAGAGACACAGTCAAGTTTGCGGCCAGCGTTCAGTTGGCACTTGTGAACCCATCCTGTTGTTTGTATTGTCCGCACTGCCTTGTCATTCGTTGCCATGCCATGTTATGCCATGCCATGCCAGGCCATGCCTTGACTGTCTTGTCTGATGGCCGACAACGGCCGACGGCCCACGGTTTATTCAATTCATTTCAGTCTTTCAACGCTTAAATGGATTTTCTGCTGAATGTGTGCATTTTCCATTTGAAAATGAAATGACAAAATCAAATGAGCAAAGGGGAAAAATGCCTTAACAAGCTTTAACTAGTCAAACAATGACACAACTGTACTAAAAATATGCCCAAGTAGTCGAGTCATTTGTATTGTTTGTTCCTGTCTGACTTTCGCAAATAAACTTGGGCGCTCAACAAGCACAATTATTGATTAAATGTTCTATCAGTGGTATGTTGAGCAAATGAGTTTAAATTTATCTTTTGCGCACACACACATACACACAATAAGAATACACAATGACGACAAAATACATATTAGTTAATTAATGCCAAAATACATGTGTAATTGCTGTCCTGAGTGGCTTGGCTTAAAAATTGCCATTCACTAATGATATTAACCGCCCTATCCTGGCAACTCTATTAAGCGAGTCTATTAGCAAACAGTTTCTTAATAGCTACTTTCTGGAGCACGTTGAATATGGCTATGAACGCTAGGAATAAGGAATAATTTTTCTATCAATAATCCTATTAAAAGAATCTTAACATTTTTTAAATAGAGTAAAATTATACAAAATAATCGATTATTGCATAAGAAATGAGAAATTTAATTTTTATTTTTATTGTAATAGAACTTAATTATTTATTGTTTGCCAATCGAGGCTTATTTATTGCGTAATAAGCTTTGTGCAAATAGAAAAAAAAATAGCAAATATAATTTTCATAGTTTCCCCTTTAAGCTTTTCCTCTGAAGCTGTTGACACAAGGTGCACGTGTTTATTTGCTTACATATAAAAGTGAAACATGTACGAAATTATATTATTATTTGCATGAACATAAATCAGCAACAAAAGTCAAATGGTTAACTCATGTTAATTAATTTGCCTCTGTCAATATTACAACTGCAATGAACGAGCTGAGCTGAGCCAAACCGAGCCACAGCAGAGACAACAACAAATGATTTTAATAGCATGAATGCAAACAAAAACTGTTGCATGTCAAATGTTACCATCTTTCAAACGTTTTGGCCAAATCAATAAGCAATCGAATGTTATGAAAATACACAACTTACTTTATGCAAATACAAATACAAATACAAGTTCGAATGCTAATACGAATTTGTGAAACGATGCATGTGATTTTCTTAATCAAATATACGTAAATGCTAAATGAGGTTTTAGTATATAAAGAATGGAAAATTGATTGGGCTTAAATTATCATAATTGAAATTGAAATTCCAAACGACAACGTGTCACTTTTTAACCAAGTTGTTTGTCAGGTGCGAGTGTGTGTGCGTGTGTGCGTGTGTGTGTGTGCACTTGCTTGCTCGAAATGCATTTCGCAAAGATGTTATGATATGTTTGCATGCCTTGCGTCTGCCAGTCGGTCTGTCTATCTGCCTGTCTGCCTGTCCTTCTAGTGTATTTAGAGTATCATAAGCCAGACACTTAGACTGAGCTGTCTTAAGCGCAACAATGCTACGCTCGTTGCACAACGATGATGACATTGCGTATTTCAAATAACACAGAACTTTTGACAAATGTCTTTATTAACACATCAATAAGGTTAATGCTGAAGATTCTCGAGACTGAATGCGCAAATTAGTTGAAATAATTGAAACACAAATGCTAATTTTCCATTGTTGATACAAAATGCGGTTAATTTGCATTCAAATAGCAAACGTAACCAAAGCGCATGAATAACCTCAGTGAACACTCAAAAGATGCCTTAATCACGCATGAGTTAGAAGATACACACACACATGTAAGCATACAGAAGCGATCAATAGATGCCAGAAATGCTACACGGATAAACACTTGAGTAACTTTTAATAATACGAATAAAGAAAAAACAAAATTTCAATTAATAATTTTATTATATAAAATACATGAATTTACTAAACAAGTGAAACACTTGAGTGACAAAAGACTTGAGTTAAACTCAAACCAAAAATGTTCTTGTCACCAATGAAAACACACGACGTATACTTGTTTCTGCTCAAAAAACTCATCTTACAAACATTACGTATACGCAGTGTTGTGCCAAACAAAGCGAAAGCCATATTAGCTGCCAGTAGGCAATAAAAATGGCGCGAAAGTAAGCATAAAAAAGTCACACACACACACACACACGCACAGACACACTCAAACAGAAGAGCACATAGAAATACAAGAAGGCATAGGCAAAACAATAGTCATGTGGTTATTGGCAATGAGTGACAGACAGACGGTGGGACGGACGGATGGATAGACAGGCAGTTGGAAAAAGCGAAAGTTGTTTGCAAAATGAATAAATGAAGCAGCTGAAAATTGAAATGAAATGGTAACCCAATTAAGCTTGATGTTGAATGGAAAAAGAAATCAAATCAAATGAAATCTCATGATTACCCAAAACGAAGACAAGCTGAGCTGAGCTGAGCAGAAACTCATGCGACTCAAAGGTAGCGTAGAAATGCTTAAAATCAGCTGTGTGCCAAAAAGTATGCTATGTAATTCATTTTATTTGCTTTCGAGCATTTTCATTTAATCTTTCTTTTTTCTTTCTGCTTTGCTATTATTTTCTTTGGTTTGCATGATGGTTTCTCTTTGCAATGCTCGACACATGTCTGCACATACATGTGTGGTTTAAAACAAGCATGTTGATAAGCAGAACAACAACAACAAAAACAACGACCAACCAACCAACCAAAAGCAAGCGCAAAGCGACTTTGCCATTTCAGCAAGTTTATGCTTCACATCTTCTTTCTGACATTGACATTGCCTTTGCCTTTGCTTTGCTTCTGCCTGTGCGTGTGCCTGTGCGTGTGCCTTTGCCTTTGCCGTTCCATGTGGCGCGCTTTCATTTAATTTGCGTGTTGCTTTCGCCAACTGCGTGACATTGCGTCACTTCGAGCTTATCCAACGCACATATCTCTAAATGCTACTACACCATCTGCAAATGCCAACGCCACCACAATCGTTTGTACGTTCCTGACGCCCTCCCGCCCTGCGCCCGCCGCTGCTGCACTCAAAGCCGTCGCTGTCACCACTGCCTCCCTCGCTGCCATTCTGTCTGTCTGCCTGAGTTGACACACGCGCGCGCTTTAATGATAAAACTTGTGCTGGCTGTTGTTGCTATTGTTGTTGCTGTGATGCTTTGTCAAACACAAAACAAGCGACGAGCGTGGCATAAGTTACTTGTTTTACTTTATTTTTATTTTCGGTTTTTTTTGGACTTTTTATTTTATTTTTATTTCCTCACGACGCACGCCAAAATTGCTAAATCCTCGAATCCTCAGTAACCGCTCAGCCTCGCCGCCGCAAAAACAAAAAGCAGAAGAAGAAAGCAGTCATTCATACGCATTTGCTTGCCACTTGCCGCTTGCCTCTTGCGCCTCAGCACAAGTTGTCCATTGCCAAAGCTTTTATATTTCTTCAAATTGACAAATTTATTCGTGTTCACAGACACTTTTTTTCCTTTGCCATCCCGCCGACGTTAACATTACACAGGGTTTTTTGTATGCGCCAAAGTTTTCTTTCTTTTCCTTTTGCTTAACTTTTTTTCACGGTTCTTTTTGTTTTTTACTTTTTATTGTATTATATATTTTTGGCTGTGCACAATACAAGCACAAGATGCTAACAAAACCAGCATGAGAAACAATAAAAAAAAAAATTTAAATTAATTGCATACCCACGTCAGTTAGTCAGTCCGGCCTTCCATCCGTCCGTCCGTCCGTCCGTCAGTTATCCACGTAGGTTGTTTACCGTCCGTCCGTCCGACCGTCTGTCGTCTTCCTGTCATTGAGCCAGTTAACTAGACAGTTGCCATACACAACTTTTTAAGCTGACTGCGCTATTTGTAGCAAGTTTTTTGTGAGCACTTCGAAGCCTCTCCTACACGCCACGCAAAAGGATAACAAACCTTGTTCTACCAAAGTTCTTACAATGCGTGCTTTTAAGCATTTGAGTTTTAAAAACTTAAATCGACTTATAGCCGAACGATAAAGAGTTGAACATGCCACGGTTTTTTTTTTTTTGGTTGAACAGCGAAAAATTTCATCCAGAAACCTCCATCCACTTCATGCCCTACACTATTTTCTCAAATACAACTCTATTAAGCACTATTAATGACTCTATTAAGTACTATTAATGAAAAATTCTATTAAAAGGCATCTACTTGGATTTTGACTGCGAGTCGTATTCTAGACATCTGTTTCCTTATTCCCTACAATAAGAACTCTATTTACTTTTCTATTAAATAAACTATCAAAAGCACTCTTAACATTTTCTTAATAGAGTTGTCTGAACACGGCCGTTAGATGCCAGCTTCTGCTTCCTTGCTGCTTTTCTCTTATTTTATTTGCTTTCGATTTGTTGTTGTTGTTTGCCAGCTGCCCAACTGCCCAGCTAATCTAAGAAAATTGTCTGCCACTTTTTAAGGCCAACCGGCTCTCAAACTCACACACGCACACGCTTATACCCGAAATAATCTTAAAGCGACCATTTCAGTCGCAAGTCCTTAACTGCTAACCACCTTTTTGTGTCATGATGTCAGAATCGTCTATTACTTACTTCTGGCCGCCAATACATTTCCAATTTGTTATGCTTTTTATCTGCGAAAAAGAGGCCCAAACCAAAGACGACTTTGTTGATCTTATTTCGGACATTCATGTGTCACATTAACTGACACATTTGTCAGCTGGCGCCACACGTGACACAAGGCATCGCAAGAGACGCACGAGTTTAACTGAGATGCTGTTGAACACTTGCCGAATTTTTAATGTCGACAGTAAGTCACACTTAACTGTCAACTGACAACAGTTGAGTTGACAGCTGTTGTTGTTGCTGTTGCTGTTGTTGTTGTCGTCGTGCATGCTCATACGTATTTTGTTGTTTTTTTTCAGCCTTCAAAAAGTTCTTATTTCAAAGATTTTTGCGACACAACAAATTTAAATTTTACATTAAAGTTTTGATAACAAAAAAAATAAACGGCATAAAATTGCTAAAATTGCTACGATTTTTCAATTCTTTCTAACGATTCCTTGTATTGTGTCTCGATTTCATTGAACATCTGCCAAATGTTTGCCTGATCCTTTGTATAAACTTCATTTAAGATTTTACGCAGCTTTTGTAAACAATACGTCTGCAGATACTCCTGGTCGCTCGCCGGCATTTGCAAGTTCAGCTCGATGCCTTTGCTGAAACGCGTCTTCAACTCGTGGTGCATGCTATCATACATCTCGGTCAACTTGACGGCCAAACTCGCCTTGCGTCGCTCATAGAAGTCTTCGAAACGCTTGTGCAACGCAGCATCGAAGCGTGCATCGAGCAGCGCGAATTCATAATGGTATTGATTCAAGCGTCCTTCGCCCGGCAACAATTTACTCGGCGTAAGTTTGGCCAATGAGGCGAGTAATGTGCGGAAAACGCCAGTGGGCAGCGTACTTTGTGCCTCCTTCGTCTCGAATTCGTCGACAGCCGTGCCACCAACAGCGCCGCCCCCTGCACAGTCGACAAGCTCGCTTTCATTGCGACAACTCTCACTGCCGAAGATTTGCTCGTAACTATTATCCGGCAGCACGCTAAAGCACTCATTTGCCTTGAGTGAAGTTAATTTACGTTTTGCCATTGAGAACTCCCTTTTCTGCTGCGAAAGCGATAGCTCCATATCGGCAATTAACTTCTCGCAGTTCTCGAGCAAGCGTTTCTTCAATTCACTAATAAGGCAATCAAATTCGATGCGCTCGTAACGACGTGCTATCATGTTCGTATTCAACTTGACCGTCTCGACATGTCTGCCCTCCGCCTGCTTACTCAACCTGTACAGCTCACCATGCAATGCAACATTCTGCTCACGCAGCTGGCTCACCATTCGCGCAAATTCAACTTTTGCGCCCGCAGTCAGTGATGGCTTCTTAGCAGACTCGTCTTGCACTCGCTCATACTCCTTCGTCAGCTGCATCGGCGGCTGCATCGGCTGTGGCTTGTGCAGACAGGTTTGTGATGGCGTTGGCACACGCAATGCGGGCGGCATTGTTGCGATTGCTTTTTTCTTCGACGATTTCTCAGGCTTGAGATGCTCACAGTAATGTCTGGCATGCGACACGCGACTTGCGCCGCTTCTTGCCGCAGGCTTTTCGTCCTTAGTCATTCGACAGGGCAGTGATCTGGACGAGTTCTTATCACTGTGGATATTCTTACAAGCCACAACCTTTTGGCACACATTCGCTGTGCGTGTGCTCGTTGTCTTTGACGTTTTCTTAAGCTTCTTCACTGGCAAAGAAGTATCCAAAATCGGCACCTCAGCGGTTGCTCCTAAGAGAAATGACTCGCGATAATGTTGCCTCGCGAAGTCTGTCATGGATCGAAGTTCTTGCAGCGTTCTCAACTCTTGTTCCAGTTTCTTTCTTAGATCTACTGTGGTGGTCTGCTCCTTTGCCGGCTGTAGTGACAACACACGCGTCATCGGTGGCGAATTTAATTCGGGTATTACACTCAACTTCATTTTGAAGCCTTGGCGACTGCTTGGCGTTGCACGCACTTCTACAAACTTTTCGATTGCCGTCTCCGAACGGCTTGTTGGACTCAGTGCATCTGCCAGCGTAGTTTCTGCAGCGCTTGTGGGCACAATTCCCTTTTCGCGATAACAACGCTCCGCGGCTTGCTGGTTCTTCCATATGCGATGTTGCCGACCCACGTCTTTCAGATACTCTTTATAGACCACGTTCAAGTCCCGATTACAGTTATGCAAATCGGTAAACGGATACTTCAGATTGGCCGAAGTCGCCAATTGTCGCTGCAGTAAAGTCATCAGCGAATTTCGTGCACTCTTCTCCTGTTCGCTCGTCTTCTCAAAGATTGTCAGCCACTTGGCGCACAGCTCCATGTCTTTCGCCATGCCGCGCAGCAACGAGCTCTCCTGCAACTCGGTCACCAGCTTCCAATACACAGCATCGAGCTGTTCGTCCGTTGGCCGCCCGTGTGTGCTCATTGCATCATAAAAGTCATCTTGCAGCTCAAAGCTTTCCATTTGTGCAATAAAATTTAATTACCACTTTAAAATATACAACACAATATTGTTTACAGAGCCCTCAAAAAAGTCGAATAAAATCTCAGAAAATTTATAAAAAATTCAGAAAGAACAGAAAAATGTATTTGACATTTTGTTTTTATTTCTCCTTTTCGAAAAATATTCACTGAAATGTCTAAACACTCAAAAGGTATGTTGACCGACCATGTTTATTGCTCAAATTTTGCTTTTATTGTTGCTTCGACCTGAAGAGTACCTGTCGTAGGCACATACATACATGAGTAGAGTGAAACCCTGCAATGCCTAACCGCACACAATTTGATACTTATTGTGTCAGCTTGCTCTCCCAGCACCTTCATAGACAATTTACAACATCTCGTTAGATCCTAAAATAACTTATTGTGCGGTTTGTTATTATTTATTTTTCTTCTTAGTCTTCTTACGCATTTTCGCTTTGTATACATTCTTCTTTTTTTAAGAGACTATAAAATCTTTACCATTATTTTTATGCAGTTAGTTTTTTTTATCGATCCAATTGATTCGTTTAAAGTATTTATGGTTTTTTTTGAAAATTATTGTGTTGGCGATCTGAAACATTCAGGATCTTGTTATTTAATTAGTACCACCATATCCCCAAGTAGCATTTTAATATCTTTCCAGCGTCGCAGCACGCTGCTTATACCCCCAGAGCCTTTAATTTCTTTTACTAATTAATCAAACATAATTGATATGCTTAAATGAATACTTCGCTTAAGCAACTCAAAAATTTATACGTTTTGATGCTTTAATTTTTATTTAGCCTCTTATTAATAATTTCGTACGCCGCTAATCAATCAATGAATGAACATTATAAGCACAAAAATGAATTTCAGTACATAAACGATAAGAAGCATGCCGTCTAAGCCGCTTAAGTACAACGGTAAAGTTATTCAGCACACACTTGGAACTCATATAATGATGAAGAAAAAAGACGCATTTACAAATTAATAACGCACTTAATGTAAGCCTACGAAACAGTGTTGGTAAACGCAACGCTAAGCCTCAAATCGATTGTCGAGTTGAATGGCAACGAAGGCAACAACAAATAAAATTAATAAAATGCGATTAATACGCTAAATAAAATTAATAAACTGCGAAAACTTTTTTGCCAATCGAAAGAACAGAATGTAAGATTAAATAAGTGTGACATAATGAGTGCGAGCGAGACAAGGAGTCAGACAACAAAAACTTTGAATGAATTAAGCACTCAAAGAACTTTTGTACACGCAACTTATGCAATATGCGCGCCGCATTACACGCTCCGCTAAGTTTTCTTCTGACTGACTAATCTGATGATGCTTAATGCCTCTCCCCCTCTCGCTGTCCTGCTCCTGATCGAGAGGCGACGGCGACGACGATGACGATGACGATTTTTGGTCATATCTGCCAGCTGTCAAACAAGTTTTGATATCAAGCTCACTGACTGAGTGAATGAAATAGAGATAAGAAGAGTTAGCGAACAGTTGGCATGTCAATTACCGTTACAAGAGCAAGTTCACTAATACATTGACATGTCTCTTCATTTTATATCACACGCATTTACATTCAAATTATGCTCATTCATTCATTCATTAAACAAAAGCATTAATTTTCATGTATTTGACAACAGTTGAAATTTGATTTCAACGTTCCTTATACACATGTACATGTACTACACCAACGACAAATACACCGATTTGTATGTAAGTATGTCAGACACAATGTCATATGTCATTGTCGACAAGCATAAAGATTTTAATTATAATTACAAAGTTATCATTACTGCAATTAAATTGAGTAAGTTTTTTTCTCGGCTTTACTTCATTATAAGCAAATGATGGGACGCTGTTTGATGGCCAACTTGTCATTTGACATTTCAAAGGACAAATCGAGCAAAGTGTTGTCAGAAAAATTAAAGAGTGCAAATGAGTTAATGAGCACGCAATTGCCATGTGTAATTAATGCAACAACATTTTAATTATTAATTGAAAAGTAATTATTGACAACAACAAAAATTTGTTGTGTTTCGTTTGGAGCTACAGTAGAACCTTCATATAAAATACCATCATTACTAAATTTCACTTATAATAATATTATTTTTAATACCTAAGTATTTTTCAAAATAAAAAACGCTGAAATAAATGGAAAATCCAGTAATCCGGAAGGTTCGAATGTGTTTGCTTGTTTTTTAAGTCTTTTTTAATCTCAGAATTAGACCAACAACAACAACAACAAATGAAACGCGTGCTGGCATTGTGATAATATTGTTCATTATAATTAATATTACAATTAACAATTTATATTCGCTTTAATGCCATTTTAATTTCAATTAAATGCTTCAATGCAATTGAAATATTTTTAGCCTTCGCTTTAAGTCCGTTGGCTTTTAATTGTTAATTTTCTAATCCACTTTCAAACTGTTAATGAGCACAAACAAAACTTTTTGCTCGATTCAAGTCAAAAATTCAGCATTGTTGCATGTCAAAAACGATACTATTGAATTTTTCATTGATTGTTCATCTAAGAATGTTTTCAAGTTGTTGGCCAAACTTTTACCGACTGCTTATCGCATTAAGGTTTCCTTCTACAAATGCCAATGAAGGTATATTTTTAGCAAGCTGAATAAAATGTAAGTTTGTTGTTTATGACTTCGAGATGGCCAACTTTCAAAGAACAAAAAGAAATGCGCCTATAATTATACCTTAATAACATGTTAATGATGCTAGAAACTTTTGTTAGCATATTAAACAGTTGAATAAAAGGTATTGTCAATGGAGCTTAATGAGGGCACAGATCAGCCGACAAGTAAAACTGAAATCAATGCATAATGCAAAAATTGTCTCAATAAAAGAAAAATATATCCCTTCTACTTAAGCCATATAAATCATACTATATTAAAACTTGGAAAAAACCCTAAAAGCCGTAATGAAAGGAAAGACAAGTAAATCCAAGCTATGTAAATCTGGAATTCCTTCGTCAAAGACACGGTCATTCATCAAGTGAGCAATGCAACAAATGCGTGAAGAAGACAATAAGTTTATGAGCAAATACGAATGGCGGTCTTATTCCTTCTCTCTCTCTTCCTCTCACGCACACTTTAATCAAATTGCTATAATTTACGCTAATTAGTTCGAAGACATGCCGAGAACAAATACATTAGAACAACGATAACAATAAAAACCAAAAAACAAAATGGGTAAAAGGGAAAAGAAGGCAGAAGAAAATCGCTTTTCCTAAAATCACTTTGAATTGGATTTATTGTTGTTGTGTTTTATGTGTGCGACTTCGACGATTTTTTTTACTTTCTACCGTTTTAGTCTTCTTTTTTTTATATATACTTTTATTTTGTATTTGTCTTTTTATGCGTAATTGATGACAACGATTTAAATGTCTGACGTTGACCTTTTCAACACACGAACACACACACCCAAAACCCAATTGGAAAAGTGTTTGAAAAGTGTCGCATGAAGAAAATCAAAAAAAAGGGAAGTTGAAAGCATAAACGTGACCGAGGGGGAGAGAGAGAGACAGCAAAATACTTCAAAACTGAAATGAGCGATTACAAGCGCCAGCAGACACAAATACATAGTCAATGGTCACACTCAGAAGAAGAAGCAGAAGAAGAGGCGGGGGAGAAAGGGCAGCATCAGAAATTGAGAGGAAACAGAAGCTAAATGCGAAGCAGGAGCAACAAAAGGGCAAAGGATGACCTAACAGCAACAACAACAACATTTAAATAAGGTAACAGCGGAAAATTCTATAAAATTTTCCATTTTCAGACACATGTGTTTGTGTCTGTATCAGTGTGTGTGTGTGTGTGTGCATTTGATAAGACTAGCGAAGAAAAACTTAAAGTAGCAGAAGATGCTGAAGCAGAAAAAAATAAAACAGTAGGTAAATGAAACACATTTGCTTCAAGGCTTATCACATAAAACAAATCAGTGAGAAAAAAATAAAAAATAAATAAAAGGCTTTCCGTGGCATAAATAAAAACGTTTGCGTATGTGTTGTGATGGCCTCAACAATGATAAAGGCTAAATGCGACAAGGGTCAGTTACAAATTAAGATACACTTGGCTTACCATAACAATAATGACGACAACAATAACAACAACAACAACTACAGTAGCAAAGGCAACGGCAACGGCAACGACATCGGCATCAAGAGCAATAATAACACTAAAAAAATACAATATTCTCAGAATGATGTTGATGTTTTGCCCTCCCTTTTTTACATTATTCCATCGTATATTTTTTGATGATAAGTAAACTACAACAATAAGCATAAGTAGAACAAATTGCAATCGTTGACAGAAAAGTTGATGTTGTCATCGTCATCGTCATTGTCAACATTATCATCATCATACTTGTTGAGACAAAGAAGTGATAATCCATTTGCAAGTTAAACCATGGACTAATCAACGTATTTGAATAAAAATATTAATAATTTTCGGAAAACTGCAACTCTTCAAACTGTACAGAACGAAGCGCTTCAAGCAGTTTCTGGAGCGCCATGCCATTAGATCTTGATCATAAAAATTGGCTCAGCAGCAGATAAGCAATTGGCTTCACTCTTAACCCCATAAGATTATAGAGCACTTGGCTGACCAAGGATTATCAAATATTAACTATAATAAAACTAAGCCAAAGACAAATACTAAACTCGAATATTATTATTGACTTCCTATAAAAAGCATTGTGGGACAGCATTCAATGCAAAATATCACAAGAGTGAAATAAATCTATATTAAAGCTTATCAAAATACATGTTTTTTTCTTTTCAACGTTAAAATACAAATATCTTTTCATAAACCAAATACATAGCGAAGAATACATGCTTAAATATAAAGCAATCATTAAGACTATCATGGAACAATACATCATGCTTGAGGGCGCTCATCATCATTGTCGTCTACAATTTCAAATGACTATGATTGATTGCATAAGTCTGATTCAATACAATAACAAAGCCAAGCAGCTTCAGCTTCAGCTCCTTCAGTCTTATCTAACGCTCCGACAAATGTCACTCACAGAACAGTGGAAGAGCGTTTCTCGTCGAGGGTGAGAGCGAGGGAAGCTGATTTGCAACATAATCAAAAGCATATCCGATTACATTGAAACAAAAACGAGCAGGAGAGGAGAAGCAGAAGCAGAAGGAGAAGGAGAGGAAAACAATGAACCGTCACTGAATACTGAATTACTTACGGCATATTATCGGCATATGTATGAAGCTTTGCCAAAACTTACACTTGTGCCAATGTCTTGTGCCGCCGCCAATTAGAATTGAAGCACCGAGCAGCTTGGCCAATGATAATGAAGCAAGTGAGATACAAGCAACACCGAGCGAAAATACGCATGACAATGACGACAAGTTGCTGTCTTCTTTTGCTTTTACTTGACATTTATCGCTT
Organism: Phortica magna; assembly: GCA_037044515.1. NCBI lineage: Eukaryota > Metazoa > Arthropoda > Insecta > Diptera > Drosophilidae > Phortica > Phortica magna. The sequence continues at coordinate 15,653 of JBAMBP010002815.1, forward strand.
TATGTACAAACATCTTTTTTTTCTTATATAATTTTTTTGTTTTCGACTGCTTTGTTATTATTGAAACACATACAAACGTCTGACAATGCCGACTTATTTTTTTTGTTTTTGTTCCCCATCCCAGTGCTCTTCAGTGACTTCATACGGCTTGTGATATGTTTATAAGCGAACGATATATTTACCAACTTAATTGGTAGTTACAGATGTACAAATAGCAGCAAGAAGACAAAAAAAACGACAAAAAAATATACACTCGTACAAGCCGAAATGTTGCAGGACAAGAAGCTGTTTGAGATACAAGTGAGAAGCAAGAAAACAAAGAAAAAATTATGGTATATAAAACCAGTGGAGCAAAGTGTTGCATGTCGCTGTGAGGGCTAGGCGGCGGCGAGTGGCTTGGACCGACGTTAAAGGGGTTGTGCGTGTGCGTGTGTGTGTGTGTGAAGAAGTCTTATAGTCTAGTCGAAACAAGCAAAAGAATTGTCATTGTGTCTTTTGCGTTTTATGTTTCATTGTTTAGATATTTTTGCTACTTTGTAACTTAGAGATAAATTTTTATATATATCTTATTTTGTAACAAGTTTGTGTTTAGAATCCCCGTTTTTGTGTCCTTTTTTGCTTGTTTTATTTTGCTTTCGTTGGTTTTACGCATTTTGAAAACATGCTTTCATTATGCGAAGCTCATTATGATCAACAGCCTCAACGTCATTACACCATCATTGTTATCGTCATTATTGTAATCAACATTATTACGCCTACAAGTTGCTGTTTTTTATAGACAGCCTTGAATTGGCCTGAATTCGTCGCTTTCGTTGCTGTCTGACAGACCATTTAATTGGAAGGCGTGTCACATATCAGTGTCTGTCTGAGTTCTTCAGTCGAATCGTATTTTTTTGTGTTTTGTGTTTTGTGTATGTGTGTGCGGGTGTGTGTGTGTATGTGTGTGTGTTTGTTTGTCTAAATCATAAATCTCATTTTCATGCATTTATTGTAGCGCCCAAAAAATTAAATAAACTTTTGTTGTTGTTGTTTTTTCACTTGCTCGCCTTTCTTCTTGTCTTGTACCAAAAGTATCTGCGCATCTTGTTGCCGCAGCTGCCACACAACAAAGTTTATCTTTGGCTACATTGTTTTTGTCTTTTTTTTCTGTTCTGCTCTGTTCTTCTACTTATTGCTTCGTTTTTCTTTTTTCGCATGCCGTGTGTGTGTCGACTTTATTTGTTTAGTAATAAAATTAGGGCCCTTTAGCCAAGTCAACTTCTTCTTTTTTTCTGCTTTTGCTTTTCTTTTCTTCTCTTGTCTTTTTAATGTCAAATAGCTGCGAGTGTGTACTAACAACAAGCAACATCAGCAGTAATCATAAGTAAACGCTGCCAAAGTATCTTTGCCTTTTTTATTTGTTTTTAGTTTTTTTTTTTCTCTTTGTCTTTCATTATAACTTTTATTTTCTTTCTTGTTTCAAACCACACAAAACTGAAGTTTGTGCAAGTGTTTAGTTTATGTTTTTATTGCTGTTGGTTTCTGCTAATGAGTGCGACTACCACAAAACTGTCATTTAATGCGTTGCAAGTTGATACAACCACGACATATACAAAAAGGACGTGTGTGTGTGTTTGTGTTTGATCCTTTTAACTGTAATTATTTTGTGCCACATTGTTAATTTCTGCTTAAATGTTCGGCTCAAATGCATATTCGTATACAGTGAAGGCACACACAAACGGACATCGGAAGAGAATAGAGAATAAGGTGTGGGTTGCAGAATAGTATCGTAAAAACAAATCTATTGCATTTCGAATTTTATTATATTCGATAACAAGTTGGCGTTCCAACAAATATGCAATATTCCTCAATGGGAAATTTCACTGTCTAAAAAACGACACCAATAGGGCCAACCACAAACCACTTAATAATAATTTCATTCATTTATAAACATTAAAATTCTTTACAAAATTTTGCTGATAATAATTAAAATTCATTTTATGTATTATGTAATTAAATAGTTGGGAAATTTATTGCCAAACAAAAGTCGACAACAATAAAAGCAACATAACAATAAAACGAAAACAAGTTAATAATTTATTAATTGAAAACACAAAGCAAAAATTTCTGAATATCGCATATGCAAAGTCAAGAAGAAAAAAACGGTACGGCAAAAAATTAATTTAATGTAAACTTTAAAAAAATATTTTTATATAATTTGATTTTTTTATGTTTTACGTTAAATTGAATTTTTGCGTTTTTTGTATTTTTTATTTTTTTTATTAATAGTTGATTTAAGCTTTTTATTTACGCGTTGTATTACAAATTTAATGATTGATATTGTAAGCTCATTGTTAATGCATTATAATAATTCACACACACACACACACACACACATGTATGTATGCATTAATCAATCATACAATTGAAGCAGTCAACAATACCTCATTCAATTGTAGCGTGAGTCCTATGTGTGTGTGTGTGCCTGTGCGTATCTCTGTGCGTACGAGAACTGCCAACCCATGCACTCACACACAATTCATTAAACATTTTTTATTATTACATTTTATGTATTTATTTATATACTTTATTTATTATTATTTTGTTTTTTTCTGCAAGCTAAAAATCAGAAGCGATAAACGACTGGAAAACTTTCCGATTGAGGTTTCAATTAAATAAAAACGGTTTATGAACAGCTTAAATGGCATTAATGAGCTTTTAAGAATGCAACGTACGAATGCGCGCACCTAAAATATATATACATACATAGGCACATATGTAAGTTACACATGCATACATATATCAGCTGAAATTTATTTTAATTTTATTATCATTATTGTATTTGATGGCTTTCAGCAACTCATGTCACTTCGTTTTTGCAGCGAATCTCAAACGTTTTAATGTGATTATGCCTGCACATTTGGTTGAAAATGCTACGCTTTGCTTTGATTACATTTTGCTATTATTTTAAAATGTTGGCTTAATGTAAAATATTGCATACCTTTTGGCACCGCTGTGCATTTTAACGACAAATATTGAAAATGATAAAAAAAATTGTTTTGAAAATTTTTGAAAATTTTAGGTATTTTTTTTTCTATTTTTATTGATTTATGAAGAAAATAATTAATATCAATTTTTGGTTGCACAAGTGTTTTATGGAAATCAACCGACGCTTTTGAGTTCGGTTGGTTTCGATTTCGCCCGTCAGTGCGGGCGATTTTATTTTTCGTACATTTGCTTACGAAGATTGTAAAAACTTCTTACATTTATGCTCGTCATTTAATTACAACAATTATGTTTTCACATTCGAATTGCACAAAGGCAGACTTTCTTACAGAATGGCTTGGAGCGGTTTGGCATCATATGAGAGTTTCGAATATTTTTACCCATTACCAAAAAACGAAACGTAAAATACGGTTTATGACTTCATGTGCAGAACACAAATACAATAAAGCATTAAGTAAGCTCATCAATCTTAATACAAATGACACACTTTTTATGCCGAATTGCAATCAAAAGGTAGAAGCAGTAAACAAGAAAGGATTGCCATGCAAAAATCAGTTACGGCAAAGCGCAACGCACGCGACAAGCCAATTAAGAATTGCTCAAAACGAACAGCTCAGAATGGTAATAAAACGGAAAAAATAAGCAAAAAAAATCAGTTAATAAATAAATCGTTTGGTTGGTTCACTCACCTCCACAGTGATCCTTGAAGTCATCGCAGCAGTCGCCCAACTTGAGGCATGCATGATCGCAGTAGCATGGCTTATCGCTAAGATCCTCAATGATGGCATTGATCGGTGCCTTTTGGACGACGCACGACGAGTCGCGACCGTTGCAGCACAGCTGCGCTTCACGGCACGAACCGCCGGCGACGGCAGTCAGTCGGCCGCCCAGCAAAAGCAACAACAGCGCAGACGCAAGCAGCGATAGCGATGCGGGCAGCGCAAGCACACTTGACAGCAACATTTTTATGCTTCTTCTTCGGTTTTTGGTTATTTCCTCCTTCTGTTCTGTTTTGTTCTTTGAGTTTGTTTTTATTTTATTTGCGTTTCGAGTTGTTTTTGATTTTCTGTTTCTTCGCTCTTCTTCAGATTTACACTTTTTGTTTTTGCTGCATTAACTTTTATGACACACAAACAAAAAAAAAATATTTCATATGTTGACGTCGATTTATGACAATTGCATGGGCTTAAGATACAAAAAAAAAAAACAAAAAAAAAAGCCATGTATAACTGTTGTTGAGCGCGTGTGCAAATATCGTAAATGAAAATGCTTTCGGTTGCGTTAAGTTCAACTGAATTAAATGGAACCTTACTTAAGACTGATTTAAGCGGCGACATGATTTATTAACCTTAAAGTTTGCCACCACCAAAAAGTTCTTGCACTCAAAGCACACAAAAAACCAATCATAAAACATAACCTAAAAATACAAAAAACGCTGCTTCTATAATTGACACGATCAACACAAAGATGATACTATTCTTCACCACGATTTCATGCAAGTTTCTTTGAGCAATGTTTTCTTCAGTATTAAACGCCGTAAACATTTTCATAGCAACATACGACCTCCTTTCCTGTTGACTTAGATTGAGGTTAGTTTTATATTAAATCATTTTGTTCTTCACTCTGACTTTTTTTTACGCAAAATCAATCAAAAAAATCAATTACCAAAAGTTTTATTTATTAGCATACATTTTGCCTAATTTTTTCCCAATCAATTTTGATTTGAATATTTTGTGCTCTTCGACTAAAATTAACATGTTTTAGAGAACTTCACTAAAACCACATGAAGAAACACAACAAAAAGAAACGATAACTTTTCTCCCCCAACGAGCGACTTAGCTGAACTGAAAGTGGGGTGAAGTGTGTAATGAGTTCGGAGCAAAAGTCAAAGTTTGCCCGCATACAAAAATAAATTCATGCGTTGCAAAATCTCAGATACACAGATACAATGGCAATGTGGGAAACGCTAAAAACCAAAGAAATGTAAATGTAATTTACTCCAACGAGCGGAAATTAAAACTAAAATTGAATTATGTACGCCGAAGTGAAAACACGGCATGAAGATTATAAAAACAATGCGCATAAAAATATCATAATTTGTGTTTTTTCAAAATCGACACATTTCGCAACAGACACACATGCAAACACGGACTCACATACACACACACACACACACAAACAGACATTTGTCCACCTGCCTGGCAAAAGTTCTCTAACGTAAATCTTGTCAGTTTACTGATTCAGGCACGAGGCCACTTCGACTTGCTTGCTTGGCTGCTTAACACCGCGACGGCAAACAAAAGTCAATTTTCATAAATTGTCTTGAATCAAAACAGTCAAAGTCGAAGTCGAAGGTAGAAGAAAAACAGATATATAAGTAAGTATATTATATATATCAGAAGTCATGGCAAGCAATGAAAGTGTAGAAATTATGATTAACAGCATGATTGCGACAATTCACAACGACGACGTTGTCTTCATCCTTGCCATCGTCACCATCGCCATCACCAGCACCAGCACCGTCGCTAGACTGTAACGCCATACAACTGAAGTCATGACAAAAGTGGCTGCCGCTGTTGGGAATCAAAGCTGTTGCGACAAAACTTTTATGTTCGCTGACAGTAAAGCATTGGCAACCATCGTCGATGCTTCTGCTTCTGCTTCTGCCACTGAGGCTGAAGCTGAGGCTGGAGCTGGAGCTGAAGCTGAAAAGTGGCAGTTGTGGCAAGTCTCTTGTGATATTTGTCACAGCGGTTAATTTGCCGCTTGGAAATGATTTTCCGACGCAAACTAAGTCGCAGAACAAACGATTTTCGCATTTTATTGTTGTGTTCAATTAATGCTAAGCTTGTCTTAAGTCTCAGAGTGCCATGTCTTTTGAAGTTAATAATTAAATTTGTGGTTTTTTGTGAAATATTCAAACTTTTTAATTTTGGTATAACTTCATACTTCCGATTTAGTGAAACTATGCCAACCGAACTATCTAACAATCCAACTTTTTGTCTATTTATAAATCCTATACTATCTATGATCTATACGTACATCTAACAACCAACCCGACTAACTTTAATCGAACGATAAATCACGAAATCAATATTATCTATCGAACTATTATTATGTAGCTACTTTATTTCTGAGTCTGGTATAAGAGACCAGTTTCAGATCTGAAAATTTTTTAACACATAAGACATGATTGTATTTAAAAAAATTTTTTTTTTCAATTTAATGCTAATAATACACTTTATCTTTTATTATAAAATTACCCCAGATTTCAACACAATTTCTATTTATGATATTTGCATGGAATATTTTCTTTATTGAAGTTAATTTTAATTTATTAATTGAATTAAAACTTTCAACTTGTTTCCAAAAATTTTGTACGCTAAGCCACAAAATTTAATTAATTTAACGCGAAAAAAATAAAATTTTAACAAAATTTACACACGGAAATTTCGCTTAAAAGATGTCTCAGCAAAAAACCAAAAAAAAAAAAACCACACCAAAAAAAAAGGCGCAAAAAGAATGTTCTAAATTGTATATTTGCAACGTAATCTATTCAAGCGAAAATTTACGACGCTTAAAAAGCTCAAAGGATGTCGACTCACAACGACAAGGATAAAAAGAAATAAAAAAGCAACAAAATAGCAACAACAACATAAACTAGAAGCACGCGACACGCGACGAAAATGTCCTCTAAATGATTAATAACTTTTCACTAAAACGCTATTTTTGCCACAACTTTAGTTGCTCGCTTCTGGTTTTTGTTTATGTTTGAGTTTCTTTCCTGTTTTTTTTTCGATTTCTTGACAACGACAATTCTTGTGGCAAACGGTTTCAGTTAACACACGCAGAAAGATACAAAATTCTACTGGACACACACACACAAACATAGAAACACACACGCATGCACAGACACCCACACATACACACAGGTCCTGTTTAAAAATCCTTTAAGAACACAAAAGGTAAAAAAATAAAAAAAAATCTGACTTCGCACGCGAAAAATTCGTCAACACTTTTACAATGAATGAATGCCTATGAAAATGACGCTTACGTTTACTTCAACAAATGTTCTTTGGCTTGTCTTCGAATTCAAAAAGATTCGTTACGTTCGGTTTTTTACTGGTTCTCGAGCTTACTGGTCTTGGTCCGAACGCGTTCAAAGCCGGCCTTCGACTGTGCCAAGTGTCGTCCGCGTGGTGAGTTATAAAGCAACGGCAGTCATCCTTTCGCACGCTTCTATGTGAACATCTTGTGCAACTCAAACTCGCTGGCTTTCACTCAGACTCAACTCAAAAGTCACTCGTTGAACAGAAGAACACGGCGTATTTGTTTTCGACACGTGCCGCGTACGATTCTGAGTTTGTTTTGAGTGTGAACCGGTATTTCGTTGAGTGTGTTTTTCGCCTGACGACCGTTATTCAACACAAGCGTTATATGTGTGGTGGGTTTTGAAGTTTGGTGTTGTTGAGCCAAAATTGGTTTTTGATTACATTCATTTGATGTATGACACTCAGGAAGCGTGCCAGAGGACACAAATTACACACAGTGACAGATCCCTGTAGGAGACCTCGTGGTGGGAGAAAATCATTGGGTTTGGAACATGAGTGTTCCCACATGGCAACACTCTTTATACATGTGATCACTGATCATACTAATACATGGTTTGAGGGCAGAACATTTGACATTATGACTGATGCCTTATTCAATATTAATTTGCCCTATGAAGCTAAGAAAAACTCAACGCCGTTCGTTAAAACAAATGAATGCCCAGAAATGTAACGTCAAAAGTCCTGTGCAAATATTGATTTGCATGAAAAAACAAGAGTAAAGTGTACTAACAACAATAACAATAACACTGACAGTAAAAAACAACGATCAACATTTTATAATTATCCGGATTGTGTCATATGTTTGAATGCCTTAAGCTATGTCACTGCTATACTAGTATACTTGTAGTTGCAAACAGTGCAGGAAGCATACAACAACAAAGTGAGCTCTGGCAAATGGCTTTTGTTGTTGGTGTACGTATGTACCCATATACATACATACAGAAATGTTCGCCGTCTAAGCAGCATATGTAAAGTAACCTCAACGTCGGTCTCGCGATGAGTTACACATGCTCGTATTAATTTGCGAACAATGCATTTTAGTTGGCAACAATCATATACAAACACACACACACACACACTCACATACACACATTGAAGCCCATACAGATACTCAAACATGATGATGCTTCCTGTGTTGTTGCCTAAAAGTAGGCAACACAGAGAGCGAAAGAGACAGACGAGAGTATTGGAGGAAAAAAATAATGCCGCAAGCTGAGCTGAGGTGCGTAGAAGCTTGTGTGGCAACGCGCAACGCTAATGCTGCCATGAGCCATTCAACATATAAGGCTAACATGCTCCATGCCCCACGCCCTATGCCCGCTCGCACAATGCTGCTCCTCTTTAGAGAATTTAATGGCAACGCTGCAGGTTGTAATGTAGCTTGTGCTTTGTTTATTATTTGGAGCGGAAACTATTTTCAACCCAACTGTTTTCCAACGTTCGCCAATGCCGCTAAGCAGCATAAAAAAAACTATGACATAGTGTGACACACAAAGGTGCAACAACTGTAACAAATGCTGACGAAGGGCGGGCGGTCGGTGCTGTTGGTGCTGTTGGTGGGCTGGCACGCCCACACAATAAGAACTGACAAGTGTCAACACGAAAAAAGGAAGAAATAAACAAACAAAAAACATAAAAAGGAACTAACAGCACTCAACTCTCGAGTGCTCGTTATGATGTTGATAATAATGTTGCTCATGATGATGATGACGATGACGATGAGGATGATGTTGATGATGACGTTGATGATCAACATATGAAAGCTTCACATCTTTCTTCCTCATCGTCTTATTTGCATGTGTCAACATCACGAAAAAAATGCAATTGTGTCAACTCTGGCGCACATTTCCGCTTACTTGTATTGTCTTACAGCCAACTAACAATGGGAAAAAAGAATTTTTAATTCTGTTCAAAGTGAATTTTTGTTTTACCTTGTTTTGTTTTTTTTTTTGCTTTGCTTTTTGTTTAAACATTAACTTGAGTTAATTGCTAGAGCCTCCTCAGGTTGCTCAGTGACAGCAACAGCCAAGCAACACATAAGCGCCTTGAGAGAAAGAGAGGGCGAGTGTGAGTGTGAGCGATAGTGTGATGCAAACGGACACAACGACCGGCTGACAGACGACAACAACTTGTTTGGTCTTAGCACTGTTACTGCTTGTTTTGCGTCTTCTGCCCTCCAACTGCACTTCTTAATGCAAACACGAATACAACATGGCCTATACTCACCAAACTCACTCATTTTCAAAAGCACTCAACACACACTGTGTTGAGTATGCGCTGTGCTCGTAGAAAACACTCAAACTTTGAGTGATTCATTGAGTTCCTTACTTCTTTTGCAGCAGCAAAACCAAAATTTGTAATGGCATTTGAAATTTGCCGTGAAGTTTGTCAGCGAGTGTAAAAACCATGCCAAATTTCAAAAACAGATGCACTTTTCTGGTATTTCGAAAAGCCGTCAAAAGCCATGTGCTCAATAAGTATCCGAATATGCTAATCCGCTGATTTTAGAACATGCTTTAATATATTCGCTTACATTACTTTTTGTTGAAGAGTGTTTATAAAGTGTACCAAACATTCGGCGTTACCGATGAAAAAAGTTCGCCGAACTTACTTTTTTCCGTGCGTTTCCGCTTTTTTCTTATGAATGAAATATAAATTAATCAATTCGATCAAGAATTGGCAAAAGTACTTCAAAATTGTGCATAATATAGTTAAATAATTAACTGAGAATTATGTTACGTAATGTTTTGCGCAAATTGCATTTCTAAGTGCGAAATTCTCGAGCTAAATTAATTCGAACTAACTTAATTTGAGATTTTTTTTAATAACAAAGTTGCATGTCAATTGAAAAAAGATATTTCGGGCTTGAAGACGCCAGCAATGGCGAATAATCTAGCCTTTCTACATGTATTAAGCAAAAAATTAAAAAAAAAAAATTATAATTTTGATTTTTTTTTTTTTTTTTTTGACATTTAAATCTAGCCTGCTCAAATTCCGAGTCACAGTGGTCAAAATGGTCTAATACACATAACAAAACAAAAATTTTCAAGTGTTCTGAAGTCGAATAATTGGGTCCCATTGTACTTATTCAAAATTTCAATCAAGGCATCCATTGACTACCAAATTCTATTCAGGAACCAGTATAAATACAAGCCCTACACACAGCAAGAATCAGTCAGAGTTCTAGTTTTAAACAGTTCGGTTCGTTTATTAAATATAATACAAAATTCCAAATTTTCGTTATTAGAAAATGAACAAAGAGTAAATTTCAAGTTATAAAAAATTTCATAGTAAGCAAGAAAAAAAATAAAATAATAAAAAAGAAATAATAGAAAAATATGAGAAAAAAATTAAAAGTGAATTGAAAATTTTCTTTCAGAAAAAAAAAGAAAAAAAAATGTAATCGAGATGAAAATTAATCTTGGCAATGAGTTAATTTTTCACAGGTATTTCTTCAACACATGACGAAGAAACGGAGTATATTTTTTGTGTAATAATGTCATCATCTTCGATAAAATTTAAGGTAAGTGATATGTGAAATAGAAAACATTCGCCCGGTAAAATATAATTTTAATCCTTTAAAGCGTGAATAGTAATGGAGAGTAATCGAGTATTTCTGGTCTATTTGAGTTAACTGGTGTAAAGATTAGTCATCATCTTCGATAAAATTTAAGGTAAGTGATATGTGAAATAGAAAACATTCGCCCGGTAAAATATAATTTTAATCCTTTAAAGCGTGAATAGTAATGGAGAGTAATCGAGTATTTCTGGTCTATTTGAGTTAACTGGTGTAAAGATTAGTCAAACGGAAACTTGCTCCCGAACATTGTAAAAGTTACAATGAGTTAATTTTTCACAGGGATTTCTTCAACACATGACGAAGAAACGGAGTATATTTTTTGTGTAATAATGTCATCATCTATAAAATTTAAGGTAAGTGATATGTGACATAGAAAACATTCGCCCGGTAAAATATAATTTTAATCCTTTAAAGCGTGAATAGTAATGGAGAGTAATCGAGTATTTCTGGTCTATTTGAGTTAACTGGTGTAAAGATTAGTCAAACGGAAACTTGCTCCCGAACATTGTAAAAGTTACCACTTATGTATTTAAAGAGACGAATGTGTGTCTGTCGTTCATTGTTGTTGTTGTACTGTTTACAAGTCATGTACGCAGTAAAATCGTTGTAAAATCGTTGTAAAATCAAAATTTTCATTGTGGCTAAAAATGAAAAATTGTGTTTTATTTCATATATATATTTTTTTAGCAATTCTGAGAAGTTGCCGTGTTTGACGTGTGACGTGTGCCACTATGTAACTTAGATCTAGACTCCTTTTTTTTACAGATAGTAGGCAATGAGTAATTAGAATTTAAAAGACTCGCTTATATAAAGAATACCACAAATACAGAAAATACAGAAAATTAATATTGAAATCTATTTTTTTTATTTACACACATCATGGGTTACAAATGGCTTGAGAATACGCGAGAATACAAGTAGTTGCTTCACGAGACCGGCGGTCGCGGCGCTTTGCGTGTAAGCACCAACTTAACGCGTTTGCCAATGCGCCGACGGGCAAACCGTTTGCTCCAAAAGCGCTGGAACCGAATGCGCTTGAAAATCGAGATATAAACGCGACGCTGGCGTGGCCGACGTGGCACACGTTGGCGGCGTGATAGCTTCAAGGCGCTTGCTTTTAACTGATCCAAGCAACGCAAATGACTGAACAACGACCGCAACTCCAACGATCCCAGCTGCTGCTGTTGCTTATAGATTGGCCTCTCGAACTCAGCAGTGAGAGGACTAAGCTTTACCGCCTCCATCTGCCAGTGTTGTGTTTGCTGATTCATCTGCTTGCCGCACGCCTTCCCATAGCGACACTGCCGCTCTTTGGCAATCAAACGTCTCATTGCTGACAAACGAATCGCAAGCATGCGTGCCTTCTTCATCCTCAAATTAGACAATTCTGTTGTCTGTCTGCTGTGCACTGTCGCTAGAAACTCACGCAATGAGCTCACGGTTTCACGCACCTCGGTACCTTTGACATTTACAACCGACAAGTGGGTTGGATTACGTCTTATGTATATTATAAGCGACATAGTTTCAAACAAGTCGGGTGCGCTACAAGCGCTCAAACGTCTCGGCATGATTGACGTCGTCCCTCTGCTTATTCTTGACGTCGTAGTGAATGACGTCGGTTGTGGCGACATCGTCGTTCGCACGGCAATATTGACGCCTAATCCGCCATCACTGCCAGCGTTGCTTCTACATTGTTGTGGCTGTTGCTGCATCGCTCTTAAGTTGCATTGATTTGTGTTCTTTGGGGCGGAGAACGCTTCATGTGCAACATGTGCCTCGTTGACGCTCCGCCAGTGCAACGTGGCCGCGCAGCACTTGAAGCGCTCCTTGGTTAATTGCAAATTAAGTCGTTTCAACGCCACCAACAACAGTGAACCTGCCATTATCGTGGCTGTACTCCGCCGTTTGTTGCAACCATTCAAAGTAAGGATTACTTTTTGGAAAAATGATAATTTGGTTAAAAAATTAAACAAATTTTATTCGCTTTAAAAAAAAAAAGAAAACTACGAATTAAAAATAAACAATTGAAATGCCTTTTTACAAATTGTTGTTTATTTCAAGCCTGCTGTGTGACATGTGTGTTCTCTGTATATGAGGCCAACATTACTGCCAGCCATGGTGGACCATTGAACTGACCATTTAGGTAAAAGTGTACCATTTTGGTGCAAAAGGACGAGAGAATAATAATACAAATATAATAAATAATGTAACAAAAACTAAATACATTATATAAATACAGTTTACATTACTAATTACAGCCCATCTTGACAAGCGCATCCTCGGCCGCGAGCCCCATCTCATGTTCACTCGAACCGAACGGCTCCAACTTGAGTATATCACGACTTTCACGCAATAATCTAATCACTTCTTTTAGTGTACGCTGAAAGTCCTGACGACTGATTTCATTATTCTGCAACAAACGCTGTGCATTGATCATAATTGGCGCATGAAGCTCATACATGATAAGGCCTGCAAAGATCGTCGGATTAGGATCAGGTTCAAAGTACGGCAATATATATGTCATGTAACATTTGGCGGCCGGCAACTTACCACGCAAGCGCGTACAGCCCGGCTCGAGTACATCGATGACCGCTAGAAACTCACGACAGTAAAGCTCCTTACGTTTGACATCTTCCACGGACATTTTATGCAACAAATATCCCTCAATGCGACCATAGACCTGACAAAGCGAATATTTCGCCGAAAGCAGCAAATAATGATTCGGACGCAGCACTGTGCGATAACTGCACATGAAAAGAAGAAGAAGTTGATATAAAAATGTTTTTAATTGTTAATAGAAATTCGACAAACCGATTGATAAAATGTTCCAATTGCGGTATGTCGTGCACGTCAATAGAGTCCAGATCATTGTTGATTCTATCTAGCAGCAGCAACACATCAGCAGCGCTTAACTTATACTCGCATGAATCACAGCTGTAAATTGTGAAAAAAACAGAAATTAGTTTAGAGATATGACTTCTTTTATATGGAGCAAATGCCCTCTGGTCCTCAGACTAATCAAGGGTTCAGAAAACTCGAATTCATCAAGAACCTATTATACTTTTTACATATACCCATGAGATTTTTAAGATTTGGTGAAATTTTCTTGAACAGCTCCCTCCCACCCTAACTTTATCGCACATGTTTTATGGACATTCCTTTTGTTCGACTAAGGTTCGACATGACGTATACGTATTGTGTCGGTAAGCAAGAAACTAAGCAAAATAATTGCAAATAAAATAATACTTACGCCCATTCAGCATTCTGATCGAGCGGCTGCGTTGCACGCACCGTGCCATTGATGCACTTGGCGCACACAATCGCACTGCAATCAGTGCCCAATTCAATGGGATCGGCACAGCGCGCGCATTGACACCAAAACAATTTGCCGTCGTGCATGAAATCGCGGCGCTTCAGCGTGCCCTGCAGCGTGTACGCATAGCTGAGCGTCAGCGGCTCGCCGCGACGCACACGCCGCGATGTACGCAAATAGATGGCATATGTCAACGGATCATCCGTGTGCGATGTGTTGGGACTGCAGTCGTGCGCCAGCAGAAAGGCGCTCGGATACAGGGTGCGCGCCTTCGCCGTTTTCTGGCCAATTTCAAAGCAATTCACATCCAATATGCCGCACACTGTATGAATTTCAGTCTCATCATACGAATCGCCTAATTGCCATGTATTGCGCAAACAATCGACGACATTTTCCTGATAGTGTTGCCAGAGGGTCGCATTCTGCTGCCGCTCGGCCGTGTGCGACTCCATCACCATCAATTTGGCATAGCGTTCCGGCGCGTGCGTTTTCAGCAACAGCACACGCACAATCAAAACCAACTCATAGAGGTTCTTCACGACCACCGGACTCGCATTCGCTGTCAGCCGTTTGGCCGCATTCGTGTGCTTTGCTTTGAAGAGCGCACATTCCTGCGCATTATGTCCGTACTCGGTGTGCAAACCACGGCAATCCACACTGCAAATTGGCCAGGCGCAAGCGGCACACCGGTACTGGTCGGCCTGCAAGGTGACGGGCATGTAGCAGCCCAGGCAGACCGGTTCCGCCGAGACGCACGGCCCAATCACCAGCGGTAATTCCGTGATCAGCAACTCGGCTGGCTTCAGATCACGATTCGCAACCAGATAACGGCCGTAAACATCGGAGTTGCCAATGCGAATTGCCGAATTTGCTGTTGTTAATGACTCCGTCGCCGTGTCAACTTTGGGCTGCTCTACATGCTGTTGTTGTTGTTGTTGCTGCTGGTGGTGATGCTTTTTCTTTGACTTATGATGCTGCACGGCCAAAATGAACAAAAGGCATGAAAAGAATTTAAGAAATTTTTGTAAATATTTGTGGGTTTTTTGTTTGTCTTCGTTACTTACTAATTGCAATGTAATTGCGTTAAGTTAAGCATGTGTTAGTGTATCTGCGTATCTGTGTGTTACTCTAGTGGTACTTGTGTCCAGTGGCAGTTCGCATTGCGCTCATTAATCAAAGACCGTTGACTGTCAACACTTTGGTTACTCTTATTGTTGCTGTTGTTGCTGCTGCTGCTGGTGCTGCTGCTCAGTCCTTAGCAACACGGCAACAATTAAAAATCACTTAATACTAATTTAGCATTGTTGTTGTTGTTGTGTTTTCCCTTTCACTCATCATTACCTGACATCATTTCATGCCAATCTGCCAGTGGCACGTCATGCACGTCAAATACGCTTGGCTCTCCACATTCACCACGCCCTCTACACGCAATACGGCAGTGTCAACAGGTGTCAGACACACCTGTGCATGCCAACCGAAAGACGCAAGCACAAAGCAACAAAGCAACAAAAACAAATAAGAATTATACAAATTTGTAAATTTGGCACGCGCATCCTTAACAATTCGAATACTTGTCAAACGACAGAGTTGTCATTTTCCTGTATTCTTTTTTAGTATTATTATTGAGTCTGTTTCAAACAAGTAATGCAGTTTATTAAACATCGTTTGAGTGTGCCAACGACCTTCAAGTTACTTATCCAATTATAAATTCGAAACCGAAATCTTATATGACATTTTATAGATCATGAGCCAAAGTGCACATTGACCTTTTCCATTTCAATATCAAGTTGCTATATGATATTTCTATTTTTAGCGAAATTTTTGAAAATAATTTTCTTGCTAGTTTTTGTTTCTGTGTGCCACAAGTAGCATTTGTGCGCGCGTGTGTGTGTGTGTGTGCTCATAAGATTGTAAGATTGCAGCAATGCCAATGTGAGCGCGAACGCATTGACAACTCTGCACGGCGCGTTGCCAAATAACTGTCAGCGTATCAGGCGTGTAACGACAGACAAATCAAATGTCGAACATAACAAATTAAGTACTTAAAAATGTTGTGAGTTTTTTTTTCTTCTAAATTGTATTCGCTTTTTTTGGTCTAACAAAATTATTTATTTAAAAAAAAAAGACAAAAAAATATTGTATCTTTTTCTTGCACTCTGCATTAAATACTAATAGGCATAATTAACACCAGAACTCATTGCATCAAACGTTCTCAGAGATTGGAGCTTTAAGAAAACTGTTTGCTTAGTTATTGCCACGCCTACTTTTTGTTAAATATTTATTTATTTATTTTTTTCGAAAATTCCTAAGTAAATAATAAATATAAATAATATTTTGTGCAGGGTATTTTATTGTCGACTATACACGATTATGCCACATTTACTTTTTGTTTGTTGTTGTTTTTTTTGTTTTTTATTCATCTTGTTTTGTGTTTGTGTATTTCCGTTTATAAATAAATCAAAGCATTGCCAAAGCGATGCGCACAATGCACAAGAGGAAGAAAAATTGAGTGACAGAGACAGCGAGACAACGTTTAAATGGGTGAGCATAGGCAACAAGGTCTTTCAAAGCGCACACACACACAAACACACATACAGACGCGCGCAAACAACAAAAGAGCATAATTATCTTAGAGAGAGCGGCGGCGGCGGCGGCAATTGTCTAAACTGCAAATATACGCGTTTGTGGGTGTCTGTACGCTATGTGTGTGCGTGTGTGTGTGTGTGTGCGTGTGTGTGTATGTGGGTGGGTGGTTGCGTGCTTGTGGCGTGAGCGCAATGCCGGCAGTCTGAAATGTTACAACGGCGCTTTTCACACACACACACACTGAGCGTCGGCGTTGGAATTTTTATACGTTTTTATGAGTTTTAATTGTGAAGAAATTTTATTTTTATTGTTATTGTTTTTCGATGTACGTTGAGCAATTGAAATGCAGCAATTTATGTATTTTTGTTTCTTACATTTTTTCTTGGTGGCATTTTGCAACACTGCGCTGTGTAGTTTTCCTCAATTAATAAAACTATTTCCTTTGATTATTCAAAAAAGAAACAAAACCAAAAAAAAACGCTAAGCACGAAAAACACTTTTCACTTGTCACGATTCGTTGTCGAATTCTCATGTGTCGCTTTTCTGTTCGCTTGCGCTTTGGTGTCTTTATCTTTAACACGGCGCCGACAAAAATGAAGACGATGAAGATGAAGACGACGACGACGACGACGACGACGACGTTCGACGTTCGTTGTTTGCACGCGACGCACGAATTGCAACTGTCGCCATCGTCTTTGACGGCGTGCGTCGCCATGATCATCACTCTGCTCAGCATCGCGTATACTCATATGTGTATGTGTGTGTGTGTGTGTGTGTGTGTGTAACTTTTTGCTTTGTGTATTTCTAAACAAATTTAGAAACGCTTCTTGAAACAAAAACAAATTCCAAAAATCAAAAATCAAAACAATGAAAAATTATGATATCATATTCGAGTTGGGCAACTTTGGAACGAATTTTGAGCGTGTTGAGTGAGAACAAAAATGCACATATAAGGCGTATAATTAAGCTGACGAATACATGACAAGAGAGGGGGATAGAATATAAAGAAACTAAAACAGTAAAATTTAAGTCACACATTGCTTTATGTAATTTGATTTCACAATGAAATATTAAGCATTCAATGGCTTCATCACCTGGCAGCGACATGTGTAGATGACTTCCTTCAAACAAACTCACAAATTATACGATTTTTAATTGCCTTAAGGATATAATATGACAGTAAATACAAGCGCCCATGCCACGCCCACTTTGGCACATTTGCCAATCAGAGAAATTGCAAATGTTTGAGCGCATAAAAATGTGCTATAAAATTGTTTGAATTGCAAATTGCTCAAAGTGTTTTACACAATGTCGTTAAAAATACTGCGTTGCGTGCGTGTGTGCGTGCATGTGTGTGTGTGTGTGCATGTGCGTGTGCTTGAGTGCCAATTGGTTTTATTAAATGTTAAACAAAAAGAAGAACGATTTTTACAGCAAAACACTCACACACATAAACATGGATTTAAATTCAGCATTGAATTGATTTTCATACCTTTTCGTTTTGTTTTATTACCTTTTTTCAACTCATGTATTGTTTGCTGATTTTGCCTCCTTTGCTATTTTTTCTTCATCATCATATCCAGTCTACTCTTGCCAGAACTTCGTACAGCTCTTCTTTCAATTCTTTGTGGAACTGTAATTTTCGTACGGCTTTTCTTAACTTAAATTTGCTTCATCTATGCGAGGCAACTTTCGGTAGTTCTATTTGCCATGCTAAAGTACATTTGAAACGCTCGCACAATATTCATGCGCAGCTTCTCTCTCCCTTCTGTCCCTTCTTTGTACAATTTATACAACTTCCGTTGTGAGCATGAGCATGCCAAACAATGCAAGCCAATTTAACTATTTAAACACACAGAAAACGTTCAATTTATAATGCATTGGTTTACTGCATATTAAAGGCACTAAAAAAGAAAACTACAAAATTACAACAACAACAAAAATAACAATAAATAAATATAAAAGATAGTCGGAAGGCAACACGTGCGCCGCGGCGTACTAGAAACCAATGGCAACGATAAAAACGACGACGTTGGTGATAACGGCGACGGTGACGGCGACGGCGTCTCGACAACTCTGGCAAGCAACACGGATAAAGAAAGTACACACATCAACAAGAACAAGTGCAAGAACGAAAAAAAGCAGCAACAACATCATGATAGTGCAGCAGCAACAACAGCAACAATAACAAGAACGCGCAATAAATGTGACATGCATTGTGAGTAGAACAGAAGTAAAAAGTGCTGCAACGATGACTGCGTAGGAAACAGAAGGCAAGCAAAGTAAAAAAAGAAGGAGCGTGCGGAACGAAGCATGAAGAAGTTGCAACGGCGGCAGAGCAGCTTTAAAATGCAACAAAGTAATCATAAAATCAAAAAGCATGAAAAAAAACACAACAGTAAAAGAAGCGAAGCAAGCCAACTTGGTAAAAACAAAAAATATGAGTCGCAATCAAGGCGCAAAACTAATACGCTTCACGAAGCGAAGGTATAAGAAATATGAAATGATTCAAAGTAAATAAAAGAGGTTAAAACAAAGGCGATTGGTGAAGAAAAGATATAATGTGCTGAGAAAAAAGAAAGAGCAGATAGTTGGAGACAGATCGCTTGAAAAGGATGTATAGATAGACAGACAAACAGATAGATATATAGATAGATAATATATGGATATCTAAATTTATGGATCGCTTAATAAAAAAGCTCATTAAAACTTTAAAACATAATTAAAAAAAGAAAACATTCAAAAAAAAAAATAATATAAAAGCTTACTTAAGAAAAAAATCAAATCAATAAGTATTGTGACTTTTTGACGAACTCGCTTGCTCAAATAAAGGAGCCTAAAACTATGCAGTAGCGCTTGGCAAAAGAAAACACACATTTAGAACTTGGACCCACACATGAGCACAAACGCTTTAGGCAAAAATCCATGCAGGCACTTATGAAAAATCTGACTTTCACTACATGCACATATTTGCGTGTGTGTGGATGTGTGTGTTTCTGTGTACGTGCACATCAACTATCACAACGTCACTTCCGCTATACACTTTTGCTCTTAGCCAAGAATATCTTCTGCCGCACATTGTTGGTTTTATGGTTATCAAAGTGTTGCTTATTAAAATAAAATTTATAGCTTGTTTACAACTACAACAACAAGACCATAAAAATAAAAAAAATATAAGCGAAACGAAATAAAATAAAAAGAAGAACAGACGTGAAGTGATGATAAAAATCACTGATAAGCAAAACTCACAAAAAAATCGAAACAACAAAAAAATTCAAGTGTTCAAATGAACGATAATATTTACGATTATGAGCAGTGATAATAATAATGACGGTGATAATAACATTCTTGATCAAGCGAATGTGAATGATGACGAGATTTAAATTTAAATATCAGCCAAAAAGTATGCTACTTTTCATTAATCTTACACATTTTCAATAAATCGTCAGCTAAATTTTTACTTCGTTGCTATTTTATAATTATAAGCTTACACTTCTTTTTGGACCGGCAGATTTGAAAACTATCCACTTGGAAGCCAACCGGAGATTACACACACAAGTCTTTTTAAGCTTACAAATTTTCTATTCAAAGAAAACTCTTGAAAACTCTAAAAGTACGTTTATAAAATATGATAATCACTTTAATTTTTCTTTTCTTTTTTTCAAACTAAGAAGAGAAGTAAGAACTTTGTATTGTTAAGCCAAACACGCCGCTGACATTTTCAACGTAATTTAACAGCATTTAAATTTCATCAAACAACTGTGCATGAAATCAATTTGTAGCTCAGATTATTGTATATCTGATCAGGCAACAAAGACAAAGAAATTTGCTGCTGCCGCTGTCAATCGACGAAGCGAGACGCCGACTTCGATGGTCCTTAAGCAGGCGCAGATGTTGCCAATTTGCAAAACAGTTTGCAACAATATCGAACCGCATACAAAATCAGAATGCAAAAAAAATAAACCAAGACGAGACGAGACTATTGAAGAAGTAAGCAAAGTCACAATGACAAAAAAACACACACACATACACACACTCACACCCAAAAAGTTGGCAAGCTAAAACGGAGAAAATTTGCGATGAAACTGCAACATAAGGAAAAAATGGTAGAAAAAAGAAATCAAGAAAAAATTACTAAAAGAAAAAAAAGAGAAGTGAAAAGTGGACTGACGAAATGTCAAAGGCAATCGAAACTGAAAGAGGCAAGTTGAAATGAGCGAAAAGGATAAAATGACACAAGTCACGATAAGATGCGACGAGGCGTGAACCAGAATAGTTGAAGATGTTTAAACAGACATGTCGGATAGACGGGCCGACTGACAGACTGACAGACTGACGAATTGAACGACAAAAAGAACTAAATAAATAAATAAAACTCAGACAGAAGCAAACCAAAACAGAGAAGGCCAACAGAGCGCTGCGGAGCATGAGAAACTCATAAAAAGAATAAGCGAAATAAAGTTGGGAGAAGGGAAAAAGAGAGAGGGAGAGAAAGAGTGAAAAAACTACAAGTAGCGGAAACTTTTGTGATTACCCAACGACAGTTTGTGAATCCTCAACCTCATCCTTGTCGTCGTCAACATCATCAACATCATCGTCGGCGTCGTCGGCGTCGTCGGCGTCGTCGTCGTCGTCTGCAAGTAGCTGAATCAATGGCAATGTCGCCGGTTGAACCAGCAGCCATTGTCATCCACTTCAAATGTCATCGTCATCGTCATCGTCGCGCGAGTTGCAGCATTGAAGGATGCTCAAAAAAACAAAAAAACCAACTTTCAATGACTGTCGGACCTTCTATCCGTTCATTTGTCAGTTCGCCTGTTTGTCTGGCTCACCATATTTCTGATTGTGTCCACTTCACACACAATTCTCTCCTTTTTTTTTTTTATTTCACTTATTTCCTTGCGCACTCTTTTACTCAATCTTTGTCTCCTTACTGTCAGTCTGTCTGCATTGACACAAGTACCATTTGATTTTGTCTGGCAAAAAACTATTGAGTGATCTTGATGACAGTCAAAATTGTTGTTGAGATCTTTAATTTCGAAAATATTCAGTTTGTAAAACTTCATTGAGAACAACCAACAAAAATTATCAACTTGAAATTCAATATTAATGCATTTTTTTTAAATCGCATGCAATCGAAACTGTCACTAGTGTTATGAAAAGCATACAAAAATTATCTCATGCGATATAAAAACCTCTTTAAAAAATATAATCATTTCAATACAAAAAGCTTACAGAAATTAATTGTTATTGTGGAAATTATATTCAGGTTTGTAAAAAATTGTGTTAATCTCGAAGTATCTTTAATGAATTTATAACTGGTTAGGGTTGCCTGTGTAAGCTGAGTAGTTTCTGATTGAGCAGAAATCATCGCAAATTAATATTGTCAACCATAAACCTTTGAACTCCATTTCAAGTCCACCAAATACGAAACGGGATCAACGAAACCAACGCCAACAATTTATTTTATGCCACTTTTCAATACAATATATTTTTAAAATATTTTTATTTATTTATTTTTACATTTATTTTTTACATATTATTTTTTTTTTACTTTTTTTTGCAAATTTTTTCGTCTCTTCGTATTCGTATTCGCTTTCAATGCTAATGATTATTATTTCAATTGGCGAAATGACTGACAACAATTTTTCAACTTGTATTTTTTACTTTTTTTATTTTTTTTTATTTTTGCATTGTACGAAAATAAACCGCAATGATTTAAAAAAAATGGACAACTGTTTTCAATTTTTTTGCGCTCTGCAGCGAAATTAACGTTGAAAATGAACTAAGCTGAACCGAACAGAACAAGAAACGAGACAATGATGGCAAAAGTTCAACGTTGAACATTTCAAATCATATGCGACCGTATTATAAAAAAAAAACAAAAAAGAACAACAAATGACAACAAAAAGACCAAAAAAAAAAGTAAAACTGTATGATTTAATATTGTGTAAATCTAAGCTGAGAGCACAAGTCGAAGCGACCGCGAAACAAATCGTTTTTCAAAAATGTATTCAGTGCAGGGGCGACATTCGCAGCGGCAACGAAATAGCGACAGTCATAAAAATACGTTTTGCATTTTAGCGGTAGACAAGATACAAAATTTATGAAAATAAAAAACACAACAGCAAAATATAATAATAATCAGTCTCAAAAGGCACAAAATATAAATAATCAAAGATAAAACGATTTATTCCTTGCTTGTCTAAGCTGTGTCTGAGTTTAAGATACACATTTAAACATACAAGTTGATTTGTGTGCGTGCATGTTACTGCATGTGTATGTGTAAATTTTTTTTTTTCATACAGTCTCAAGTGTATACATAAAGAAAAGCTAACAGAAACGACAACCGGAAACGGCGAAAGTGCCTTGTGACATTGTGACAATAATACAAGTGTTCAACTAAAACGTCGTTCGGTCGTCTTTGTCGACGTCGTCGTCATCATCATCGTCAACATCGTCGTCATTGACGCCATCATACGTCAGTCTATCGTTGTTAGTTTTATTACTGTTGACGGTGACAAGTGACGACAAACGCAACAACAACGAGAACTCTCAAAGCCAAAAACGGAAATGGCAAAATTAGTGACTTACATCTTCATTGTTAGTTCGTTGATACTTTGGTATTTTCTCCTTTTCGGCAATAGCAGCGTTAAGGCATCTTCAAATTTCGCTGAAGCTGCTTCAACCGATGGCGGCGGCGGTGGCATTGGTGGCGGTGGCATCGAAGGACGTGGCTATGCCACACATCATGGCGGCAGTCATCATATAAGACGTAACTTATTTTTCCGTTTATTTGTTTCCTACTTAATTTTAAGCCTTACCTTTACTTACACTTACACTTACTCAACTACTCAACTCAACTACAGGCAATATTAATCACTGTTGGCGTCGTTATGATGGCTACAATCTACAAAACACCGTCATCAATAAGAAGGAACAAATGAAAAAGCCCTACGGTATACTTTGCAATTTTAAGTGCACTTGGTTCTTTACGATAAAGTAAGTTAAATTATTCATTCATTTAATGCATTTAAATATTCTTTATGTCTCTCCCTCTTTTTCTCTCCTTCTCTCTTCTTGTCTCTTATGCATTGTAGCTTTCCGATGTGCGAGTTCATTTATGATTACAAATTATCCTGCTACTTATTCACATCACTGCCAGATTGTACGAATGTCAAATGTACGCTCTTAAATTATTTTAATTAGCATATTTACTCAAGCCAATCATTTATTTATATACATATATACTTGTATTAACATTTATGTTTGCAATTGGAAAACAAATAAAACAAAATAGGCATAATTTATTTCATATAAATAAGCGTAACCATTTTTTTTAGAACATTTTTTTTTTTGTAATTTTTAAATCATGTAACTAAATTATTAAGTAATATGAAGATTCAATATGAAATAAACAAAATATTGTAAAAAATGTTTTTTTTCTTCTTGGGCTTATAATAAATATGCATAAAATATATGTAAGGCTAACGTATGTTACATGGGCACAATGTATACATACGTCAGTATAGCGTTGAAAGTTCATGAAGTATTTATTAACAGTCATATTTTTGCTTAATTTATAACTAAAATATTGAATTTTTTTTTCAGAGTAATAAAATCATTCGCGCACAACTATTTTGCAAATTGCTTGTTAAAAAAAATATATAAAAACAAAAAATAAAGTAAATTAAAACCATCAACATTTTCTGCTAAGCCCTCATAATATCAAATGAATCTGTGTAGTTGGCATGACGATACTTTTTGTTGCACTATGAAAACTGTTGCAAAATTTTTCCAACACGCTAAACTAACTTTGCCAGACACTTCTTAACAAAGCGGCGGCAGCAGCAGGAGCAACTCGATGCGTAAACTATTTGAAATCTGTGTGAATGAAGAGGATAGTATGCGAAACAAAAGTGAACGAAAAGCGGAATCACCATTGTCCATAGACGACATCGAGGCGCAGTAAAGAATATGCAGAGTATGATACTGTCATGGCTGCTGTTCTCGACTGAAAAATATTTTCAAATTGTCTAACATCGAGAAACTTTAGTCATTTTTCTCGTTCTCGTTCTCGTTGTTATTGTTATCGTTGGTGTTGTATCTGTTTTAAAGTAAAGCTACTTTACTCATACCTCAGCAGTTAACTTCGAAGGATATTACTTTTTGAAACACTGTTTGTGATGTTTTTTGTTACTCTGGTAACTCAGACCCACACATATGAGAGGCATTTCAACAAAACATGAAAACAGATACATATTCATATTGATAATATCCTTTATGAGTTTCTTAGTTGACGGAGTGAAGATTTGTAAATTAAAATAATGCAAGAAGTAACAGACATATCGAAAATTAAACATACTTCTAAGTTACATTGTGTCACTCATCACTAACTGAAGTCTAATATCAAACTCGTCGACAAATGTTAGCATTTACACTGGAGGTCTGCATGAATACCAATACCAATTTAATGACCCTCGCAAGTAACTAAAATCATGTTGAGTGGGCTTGGACTCGAAGTCGGAGTCGGTTAAAGAATGCCGCAAATAAATCGCTAAACATTTATAAACAGAGCGAAACAGTTATGCAAAAGTGTTTCGAAGCGAGTGAATTGAGTGGTGAGCTTTTGGATTGGACTGACTAAATTGGTTTGTTGTGCGCTCCTCGCTTTCAATGGGACTCAGATTGGGTTTGTTTCGAAATTGTTTAAAAAAGGCAAAACAAAAACGAAAAAAAGGCTTCAAATGAGATGAGTTGAGTTGAGTTGAGTTGCGTTCCGCTCGGTTCTATGCTGTGTTGTGCTGTGTTTGGGCTGGGGCTGGGGCTTGGGCTCTGCTGCGTTGTTAGACAGTTTCAAATGGTGCTTCAAAAAGGCGCTAAAAATAAGATAAATCGTTGTTATTGTTGTTGTTGTTGGTGTTCTTGTTGCCATTGTTATTAAACAGGTGGGAAACGCGAATGAACGAACAAGTGTAACCAAAGAACAACTCGTCTTTAGTCCTTTTTTTTGTGCAGTATATTTGTGTGTGTGTGTGTGCGTTTGCCTGTTTTTCAGTCAATAAAATTGTAACGCAGATTTACACCTGAGCGCAGATGTTAGTGGTTTGTGTGTGTGTGAGTGTGTTCAAGTGTTTGTGGCAAAAATTGAAAGGTTTAACAGGAAAATAAGTTATAAACCATAAATTAGTGGCAAAGTGAGTTGTTTATTTTTGTTAGCGTTTCTGGTGCTCTTTCTGTTCTGGCACAAATTCCCAATAACTGGAAGTGCGACGCAAGCTTTGAAGGACATGCATCAGCAGGTGGCAAAGCTAGTGAAGTGAGAATAGGAAATTGTTATTGTTGTAGAGAAAGTAACTTAAAGCTACTTGAGGTTAAATAGGCTTGGATCAGTGTAAAAAATTGCTGAAGATCATGGCTTCAAAAGAAATTATAGTGATACATGACCTGGACAACTCATTTTCCAACATAAACCAATCCAATCCAATTTGAAGAGCACCTTTTATATTTCGGGATATTTTTTTTTTGTTTTGAAAATTTGATCTATTGTTCTTCTTCATACTGTAGGACTTATATATAATATTGTAATCTTCTTCTCCTTACCTTACCTAGTATATCTATCTATATATCTATGCGATAAAGTTTCCTCTCATGGTTTAGTGACATTTTTTCCAATCGAAAACTATCATTGCAAACGATTTGCGCTTTAAATAATATGTTTCATTTTGCTTTAGAGCACATGATTTCATCAACTGAACACTTACGCTTTCAAGTGTCATGTGTTGGCTGCCCCACTCATTCCACTTTTTTATTTCATATTTTATGAGTTTTGGTTTCAAAACGAATAAACCTACAGAACTTTTGGGGTCAATTTTATACAATTTTATTTGTTTTTTTTAGTTTTTTATAAAATTTGGCTCTCGTGATGTTGTTGTTGTTGATGATGATGCTGTTGCCTTATGATGACGATGACATCGTTACTTATAATGATGTTTGTTGAAATGAAATGACATTGATCGTTGAAGGCCATTTAAATGAGGAGCATTAAATGGTCAGGAGAGTGCAAATTGATTATGCTTTCATTCACATACCAGATGATGACTGATTGAGTATGTGACTTACTTGCTGACTGTCAGCCAGTCAATCAGTCTGTCTCTGTCTGTACAACCATTCGTACGCTTGTCTGAACATATAAGCAAGAATATGCCACTGCATGTGTGTGTGTGTGTATCTGTGAATGAATTGTATGTTGACTCGTTGACTATATGTATGTACATATGTTTATGGCCACTGTGCCATGCACGTTCTCATATTTGGGTCGTGGTCGTTGCTCGTTCATCGTTGATCATAGTTGATCATAGTTGACAGTTGATTGCGTAGTTTAGCATTGTTGTCGTTGCAGGCACGCACTAACGCATGCACGCAGCCTGCGTTGTTGTACATGCACTCGCTTGTTTTGTTTGGATCTCA
Organism: Phortica magna; assembly: GCA_037044515.1. NCBI lineage: Eukaryota > Metazoa > Arthropoda > Insecta > Diptera > Drosophilidae > Phortica > Phortica magna. The sequence continues at coordinate 42,699 of JBAMBP010002815.1, forward strand.
ATTTGATTGGCAAATTACTGCAATTTTTTATATTAGATTATTTCATGTTGCAAATTAATTGCGTATTAGAATAATGCGTGCACTTTTGGCTTACTTAACTTAGGGTTGCATTCGAAAAACAAAACAGAAAAAATCAAAAAACCCGCTAAGCGTTCTTAAAGTTGGCTTAATCGAGCGTTCTCTCATCTATAATATCATTAATGAGTGACTATATAAGTGTATATTTTTTTGTACTCAAAGAACTTTTTTAATTGTAAAATAGTATTTAAAAATAACCACAACAAAATTCTTACATGTGTTAAAACAACGATTTTCCAACTTTCGAAAAATTAACTTGAAATACAATTTAACGCTTCAAGTGAAAGATGATGACAAAGCCAACAATCCGTGAAATACTGCAAATCACAATAATTGTGCCAATTAATTTTTCGTGGAAAATGATATTTGTATTTTTTTTTTTTAATAATTTCTGTTTCGTAGAATATAATCAATGAAAACGACAACTGTAAATTGAAACCAAACTGAGAAACAAAAAAAGAAATATCTCATTAGTTTTAACTAGTTGAAGGAGCCGAGACAACAATTCAACAATAACAACAACAACAACAACAACAATAACAACGTCAACTAATAGCGAATCAACAAGAAAACAGTGAAGAGCGAAAGATGATTGTAGGTGTGCAAGGGTATGAGAAGCGATGCCAAAGAAACAAACTGTGAATGAGCAAACGTTAAAAATAGCACAAACAACTTGTAACAAATTATGAACAGCAGCAGCACCTAAGGCAGCAACGTAAACGAGAAGGCAACGAGAATGAATGACTGACTGACTGACTGATTGACAAAAACGACAAAATGAATGACTAACTGACTGACTGACTAAACTAACAGCCTAGAATAGCGCAGAAGTGCCTGACAAAATATGAGCTTCATCACTTTTACAAAACAACACAACACAACACAAAAGGTGTCAACAATTTCATCAAAGTAGGCAGGGCAGACAAATAGACACACACACAGATAGACAGACAGACAGTCAGACAGACAGACAGCTAGATATACAGAGAGGCAGGATGCCAAAGTAACGGTGCCATACAGAGATTGTTGCTTGGCATGACCCGAGGGGCCATAATAGGGTTCTATGGTACGACGTTTGTACAAACTTGCGACTTGACTTCTGTTGATTGAATGAGTACAACAATAACAACAATAACAGTGAAAATTCTCACTGTTTGTGTTTGTGTTTGTATTTGTATTTGTGTATGTTTCACATCTTTTGTAATCACATTAAAGCCCCCAAAAAATTAGCGAACAATTTATCAATTGCCGGCAATTTAGTAAAAAGAATCATCATCAGCACACACACACAGACGCTCATATTGAAATACTGATGAACTTTCTTGTGTTACTTTTGTTATTGTTGCTGTTTTTCTGCGCATTTGCGAATATCCCATTTTATGAAAAGACAAATACGCAAGCAAGAAACACAGTTACTTTCGGCTCTGCTGTTACATGGATAACCTTCTTGAGTATCTTTGCATAACATACGTATGTATATCCATACAACTAGAGTTGCCTTATGTGATCCCAACTCCCAGCTGCCAGATTTACTCTTTTGTCACTGTTAAGTCTGTAATACACACATATATGATACAGAAGTCGAAATCTTTTAAAAAAGTCAAAATCTCTTATAGATCAATAGACTTGTATGTAAATGTCATATGAAACAAACAGACTTCTGTCCAGACGGAGTTTCAATTGTTGCTCTTATCAAAGAAAATTTCGAGAACGAAACATTATACGATCTCAGCGTTAACGCGTTACAAACTTCATAAGAAATTCAAAGCGCCGAAATGTAAATAATTTGCCGTGAAGTGTGTGTGTAAATATAATAATAAATAAGCAAAATAAATAAATAAAAAAATTCCTACAGATTTTTGTAATGGATCTGTTGAAATGGAAACGTTGCGGATCAACGCGAAAATTTGTCGTTTGGCGCGCATTGCATTTTGATAATTCGTCGCAAACGGTTGAGTCGACGACTCACTCACATTAACGGCGTCGTCATCGTCATTGTCGTCTTCGACTTCGTCGCGTCGTCTTGTAACAGTGTTTTCTTCTTTTCCTACTATTAAATTCTGCACACACACACTCTCTTGCTGACACGCACACGCACACACACACACACTTGCTTTCTTTGGCAAACTCATACTTCACTAATGGGCAAAAACATGTCGCAAGCAACGCCATGCCAGTAAACGAGTCTAGTGTTGCACAAAGTTGAGTTGAGTTGAGCAGAGAGTCAACATAGAAACATTGAAACAACTTTGCCATTAGAAGTGTGATTGCCTTTTGTTTTTTAGTATTTGTTTTTGTTTTTTTTTTTTTGTTTGTTTCGTCAACATTACTGAAAAGTGTTATATGAAGTGTGAATATGACAAATTTTTGTAATTATACAACAATGTTTACAACAGCAGCGTGCAAAACAATAACAACAACAATGAGAAATAGTCTGAAATCGTTGACAATTATTGTTTTTTTAATATTATGTTGTTTTTGTAGTTATAATGAAAGTGGTACGTAATGATATTTTATTGTTCATATTTTCATTTATCAACTTGCAAAGAAACATTATCAAATGATAAAGACTTATTGCAATGGCCAGTGAGTATACGTAATAATAATGCGTATACGTAAGTTGATAAAAAATATGGATTTTATTACATTAATTAAAAAGAATTAAATTCCAATTGAATCAATTTAGTTTCCATTTGGAAATTATATTAAATTTTAAAATACAAACGAAAAATAATAATTTTTATTAAAACTTAATAAATTTTTTAAATTTTATTGCCAAACTTATAATTGTACCTCATTTTAGTTTATTGGCAGCTAACCCTTTCTCAAATATTTATCATATACAACATAAAGAATTGTTTAACTTTTTTTCTTCTTTACAATTTATTTACAATAACTTTTTGCGCATTGCCTGCCACTGTTTGATCATAAAACATTTAACAAATCACAAACGTACGCTTGCCACACCACGCCATTCATTCAGCCTGGAGTGCACAATGTTGGAAGAAGCGTCAATTCGCGGTTGGATTCAAACGCCAGATGGCGAATTCAAGCGACCATTTGGCATACTCTGCACTTATCGTTGCTTTCTCTGGTTTCCACCAATGTGAGTATGCTTTTATATCTCAAACTAGACTTTTTCTTATTTGATTTGTTTTATTATTTGGCGTAACACTTTTGTTCTGTATTGGTATAATATTTAATGCATTGCATAACAATTATCGCCACAAGCTTTGGCCAGCAATACA